>JAVJIF010034425.1:0-26779 GCA_038442645.1 Agave tequilana
GCAATTCAAGCTTGTGTGTCAGCTGACATTATTTCTCTCCAGATGCGGTCCCGGCCTAGACCCGAATTTGCCCTCGATGGTCGCCGTGAATCCGTCAGCAGTGAGTTAATTAGCAACAAAAAAAAAAAGGTTTTATTTTTGGAGAGTAGAGCAAAGGTTAAACAAATCTTGGCAAATATTTTAATGATTAGGGATGAGGATTGAGCTAATCTGCAATGAACAAACCTAACCCTCCCCCTCCCCAACCCAACACACACACACACACACTAACAATGCCAAAACTAACTCTATTATTAGGGAGCACGCTTCATTAGTCTATAGGAGTTTATATGAGAAAATGATGGGAAAAAATTGGAAAAAAAACACTCTCCAAAATAAACGAAAACCCCCTATTCTTATTGTTTGACTAGGCCCTCCTTCAAAGATTTGAGGATCAATATGAAAATATGAAAATTTCAGGGGTGAACATGAAATTAACAAGATTTCATGTGTTGATATAGAAAAAACTTGTTTGTTTCTTTGAGAGTATAGGACGGAGCGAATGACCCAACGCTCGGTCATAGCATCTCTTAGAGTTAAGGTTTTAAGTTATACCTCAGGGTTCGAACGAGCCTGACCTGACCTGTCTACCCGCACGAGACCGGCCCGATCCCGCTCTAAACATGGGGCGTGCCCGGGTTTGAGAAAGGAGGCCCACGGCTCGGCCAGGCCGAGCCGCACCATGGCTCGGGCGTGTGCCGAACCCGGTTGGGACAAAATCCCCAGCGGCTATTTTTATAGCCGCTGGGTTGGTCTCCGGGGGGTTTTGCAATTTTTTTTTGCAAAATACCCCCGACGGCTATAAATGCCAAAGATTATAGTTGTTGGGGTTTTTTTTGCAATTTTTTTACTAATACCCCCCAACGGCTCTATTAGATTCAAATTGTTTTTTTTTTTTTACAAAATTTTTTTACATTTTAACTCCCTCTTACCCTCTGTAAATATACCATCTTCTCCACTTCATTTCATCAAAAAAAAAAAAAAAAAACTTTGAAAATCTCTAAAAAATCTCTACAAATTTTTATTATTTACGATTTGACGCAAGTGCTTAACCTTTCAAGCTCTTTTAAGTGCTCAAATGGTCAAGTTCTCAAGCATTAGCTCAAGCTCTCTTTCACATTTCAGAATATACATATCACGTGTTTTCCATCATGAAGTATGATTTACTAACCCTACCTAACTTTACAGTAGCTTCAAAATCTACTTTTAGTACAAGTAGAGGAGTGCTCACTAATACTAGAAACCTTCTCTCATCAGAAGTCAACGAAATGAGCATCTGCGAGAAGGATGGGCGGAATGCGGAGACGAGAAGTCAAAATAAATCAGTGGAAGAAATCATTGAAGACTCTTTAGAATATGAATGAAGAAATAAAGATCTATATATTTTATTTGTATTTGTATCAATTTATACTTTATTTTAATTTATATACTTCGTTTGTATTTGTATCAATTTATACTTTATTTTTAATCCATATACTTCATTTGAATTTGTATCAGTTTATCCAAATTATTGGATTGATAATTAAAAAAAAGATTAAATTTGCCAATTTTTTCAAAAAATTTGGATTTTTAACATTTTTTAAAAATCCATTTTTTTTTTGGATTTTTAAAATAAATAAATAAATCGGCCCGACCCAGTCCTTGACCCACAGGGACCGATCGGGTCAAACTCGGCCCGTTTCACATCCCTAATTATACCTCCAAAAAGAAAAAGGAAAAAAATAAAAAAAATGGAAGAAATAAGGTTCAACTTGGTATGGTGACGAAAGAATATTTTTTAAAATAATAGGCTGCATAGTGACGAAAAGTTAGTTGAAAACTAAATCCCTTGCTCTGTGGGCCTGTAATATTTGGTCGGGCTCTATCTCTACTGCAGGCCCCAGCACCGACCCATAATTTGGAAAGGGATTGAAATTTGAATATTCTGCCCAAACTGAGACAATGGCACTGTCCCACATAATTTTGGTTTCTAAAGATTACTTACTTAAATGTGGGCCTCATATAATTATCTTAATGTCACGGCCCAACCTTCGCCCCAAATTTCATCAAGCGAGGCCCAATTTTCGAATATGTTATCGTTTCTAATTACTTGATGACTTGCACTTTTATATTTCAATAATATTATTTAATGTTAGACTCATTTTGAAGGTATGGGTGAGACCTTTTCAATGCTATAATTTTCGTTAAAAAATAATTAGTAGATTTAAATTTATATTAATTTTAAATAACTAGTATATCATTAAAAAACGATAAAAGTTGAACAAGTAAAATGTTATATGTCATTGAAGAGAGAAAATAGAAGTTAAAGTTTGATAAATAGTGAAATGGAGGGCCCTTCTCTTGTAAACGGACGGCTGTGATTGATGCATGTGTCATTTTCAACGTTGGAAGAACATTCTAGTATCTTATTACAAAGATTCGAATCTTTATGCCGAAAAAGAAGAATCGTGGAAGAAAAAGATGATGACTCGGATCTGAGTGTGACGTATTCTATTATAGTCATTGGAAATAAATAAATATGAATTTTATTAACAAAGAAACAAGAGGACGGTTGTCCCCGTTGAATAATTATTAGGAGAAAATATATTAATATTTGCTTTGATATTTAACATTTATTATGATAAAAGTTATATAAAATAAATGCAAAATTTTAGTTTAATCGCCTCGGTTTGTCACCAATCTTTTTCTTAAATCCTTTTAATATTTTCCCCCAGATTAAATGTGATAAAATAATTCTTTTTTAGAAGTGATGTTGTCTCTCCTGACAGAATCTAACCTTTTCTCGACCTAAACAGAAGAAGCAACCAGAACCGTCCTTTTGTGGGACCTCGATCCGGGCTCTTGTAGCCGGCTTCAGCTCATGTGCGTGAGTCACACACGCACATAATATAAGAAAATCAATTCTGTGAACACGTGAGATTAGCCCTCATATAATATGATAAGAGGTTCAAAGAATTTAAAGCTTCGTCTTTTGAAATCCGACGTCTTATCGATGTGTCAATACGAAATTGACTTTCTTATCATATGTGTGTATGATTCACACATGAACTGAATACAGCAGTGACCCACTTGTCTCTGAAATTCAGCCTCCTTATTGGGTGCAGGATTTTGGCATATCATCTTCTGAATGTAATTCATAAAAGAGCGAAGTATCAAAAGATCTAAGAGTCTCTATTTGTTTCAGAGAAGATGAGTTAGAAAATATTCATTTTTATTAATTTGTGAACCCTGCTCAATAGTGTGTGATCATTGTATTCTTTAGAATAACTATTATTCTGGACTCAGAATCTGAATATCACTGTTGAAAAAAAGCAATTTAAAACTGAAATTAAAAAAAAAACAAAATGGAAGTGCATTGAATCTTGATTAGTTGTCGTGTGCACCAACTGATGGGACTTGGGATTCAAAGCCGACAACTCATCACTGTTTGTCTCCAAAACATAATCACATTTTCTTAAGACTGTTTCTTTGGTGGCCACATATCATCATCATAGTGCTAATAATGTCTAGTGACTCCAATTAATAATTAATAATAAGGGCCCAACAATCATAATCATTAATGAAATTATTGAACAGATTTTTTTTTCCTTTTTTAACCTAAAACTGTTTATGACCCCACTTTCATCTATTTACCAGTGAGTCAGATCTGCTTAACAAAAATGCTTTACTTTCGATGTACAAAATTAATAAGTCGAGGGGCCAAGATCGCCCGGCAGTCTGATCATGGACCCATATTTTGATTATGATTAACACTAAATAATTAGATCCTTGGGCCTACAAACCTAAGAGCTTAGCATTATTATTCAAACGATAGGGCTCTAAATCAAATCGATCTAGCTTGCGACAAAACTCTAATAATCATATCATATAGTTATGGACCCCCGATCATAACTTCTTAACTTATAAAGAATAAATAATTGCGGCCGTCCATTTGTGGGACCCAACAGCTGCTCTCACATTAGAAGTGGCCGACTGCAGTTGACGACGCAGAGGTCAATTGAATATGCAGAGCAAATTCTAAGTATCTTCAATGAAAGTAAAGAAAATGAAGAATCCTACTATTCGTGATCTGAGTCATTTGATGCTGGAAACCACAAATAATTAGGAGGTAGAGGGCAACAAAATTTGTCTTTGAGGTATAGCAGACAATATTGCGGAAATTTTCAGTAGTTAAGTTAAAAGAATCATGCCACTTACAGGGAAAAACATTGAAATTTCATGTATACAAAAACAGTTAAACAGTGATTTGTCAAAACTTCTCTCACATGCCAGTTTTTTTTTTCCTTTATTTATTTTTTTTTGCATAGCAATAAATTTATTTACAATAGATTGATTTAATTGCAGTAGATTCTTTAAATAATAGAAATTGAAGTGTGAGGTATTCTTTTGAATTCTCAGTTTAATTGGTGTCTAAAAAGTTGTTCTGAAAGGTGGTTATATAATTAAGAATCATTACAAAATGAAAAATATTTCCACATGATTTTCACTGGCTTGACCAAAGGGATTGGTTAATTTTTGAGTTGATAAGCCTAACAATTTTCAAAAAATATTGTAAAAAGCTCAATAGTCTAGAAGACTGATGTTTCCTGAAATCAAATAAATAGTTTCAAGATTTTAATGTATGGATAAGAAAATTACACATACTTGTTTTTTTTGTTTTTAATTATTTTAAATAATATAAATGAATTTTAACAGAATGAAGCTTATATTTAAATATTATAGCATTAAACTTGAGTGAAAAAGAGTCATACTCCAGTTCTTTTTAAAAGTAGCGAACTTCACCAATATATATATATATATATACTTTTAGAATTAGTGGCTCGTGAACTCTTGCAAGTAATTGTCACCTAATGAGCCAGAGTTAGGAGAAATGATCAATGGAATTATACTGAGCTGGCAGTGCCTTGGATCCGATGAACCTTTTGTGATTGAAAACAAAATTTTCTCCAAATATATATATATTTTTTTGTACTTGATTGAGATTGGAGAAGTTTTCCGAGAATTATTTTCCTCAAGAAAAATGCTGAAAAATTGGCTTGCAGGCTCACCAAGAAGCTTTCCTTGAGAAAACTGATAGCTGTCAATTTTCCCTCCTCTCCGAAACACTTCATTCTCAACACACCAAAGTTCTTTTGAAGTTTGCCCTTTCAGTGTTTTCAATCAACAAATATTTGCATTATTGGTGACATAAATAGACAGAAACAAGTTTGTGAGTTGTGAGCCTTGTTGGAGCTATTCATCATGTTGTCGACGTAACATAGCAAACGGAAGACCCTCACAGTTTAAATTAATGAAAACCTCAAACTCAATCCAGCACCATACACAAGATGCAAATTGATCCCAGGAATAAAAGACATTGAAAGAGGCTCTCGCATTACCTGTACAGAGATTGGTTTGATGTCATACCTCAACAAAATATTCTTTGCCTGGAAAAGACGACAAGAAAACAGGTGTAACCCGCAGTCACCGTACAAAAAATGGATTACTGTGAAGAAACGAAGAGTGTGCCCCGCTGTTAGTTTTTCCTCGATGTTTATGTCGATCAAAACGTAAACAAAATCTCCATTTCTCTCTCTCTCTGTGAAAACGCTAGAAAATTTGTAAAAAACTAATAGCGTGAGACTCATCAACTAATTTTCTCAAAAAAACTGATTGAGTGAGCTTCATTGTCAGTTTTCTCATTTTGTTTTCCCTTCAACTATTGAGAGATCATAATGATAAGATGATACATAAATTTTATCGAGGAGGAAGAAAGAAACGACGGGTCATGGAACAAGATACTTGTAGCTGTAATTGACATGCATGGCTGCAAAAATTTCTATTTTTGATTGACCATGGAGAATGGCCCCCAAAGATGGAGGATGGAATTATTGCTACATTTTTCTTGACAATTTTATAACTAGTTGGATTTGAAACCAATGAGTTTTATTTTAGCGTGACATATTTAATTTGATAGTAGCTGACAAGACAGTGAACACGTGAAAAATTGTTTTAAAATGATTTCTAATTCACTAGTTGGGAAAAATAGCCAATCATTGAAGCAAAGTAATAAAATAGGTACCGAAGTAAAAATGTTTACAATTATTCAGCTAAATTCCCTAAAAAGCAATTATTCAAAACTCATTTTTAGTCAATGAAGTCTGATGACGGCTTATGTTTATTTTTTATTATATATACACTGGTTTTTGGATTGTTACACAAATCGAATATGCATGTGGGTTTCTCGAAAGAATATATGCTCTGATTGGTTCCAACGTACGAAAGACCGTGATAGTTTTTCGCCCCATTGGCCGTCCATCGTAGCTGATAGACGACCTGAAGTGGGAAAATGAAAGGAAAACACGTTTTGAGGTGAGACTCACAAAACATATTTTTTCTCCCTCTCCCGCTCTAAGCTGTCCATCAGTTATGGTGGACGACCCACAGCGCGAAAGACCATCACCTGATCCTTCACGCGTTGGAGCCAACCCAAACCCAAAGAATACTTATAAGAGCATTTATGAAAATAATCATAGTAATAGTAATAGTAGTAGTAGTAATAATAATGATAATAATAATATAATAGATAGTTTCACACTCTCTTCAGTTAGAAAGGATACTTCCTTTTTCTACGTTGGTTGCAACATTGTTAGAATTTGTGTTTTTTTTTTGAGTAAAAGTTAGAATCTGTTGTATAAAAGTCTATGGACTAATATACTATAATTTAAAATTTTAAATAGAGAATGGATCTAATTCAACTTTATTCCTTACTTACTTTAAAAAAAACAAAGAGATATGCTAGTCTTTTATAAGCTTCAAAAAAAAAATTATAAAAATACCAACCATCTACTTTAATGTCATAAACAAATGACAATAAAACAATGTATATATGACTCTTTAACTTCTCCAATTTAGAGACTTTTTTTCTTTTAATTTATGATGACTTTTCATTTCTCCTAATTGATGATGTCATATCTTCATTTCTTCTAATTGATGATGACTCTTCATTTCTCCTAATTGATGATGATAACTCTTCATTTCTTCACCTTATGGTGTCTCTTTTACTTTCAAAATTTATGTCATTAAAGACATTTTTATTTGCCCCCTCAAATCAAAATGTTCTCATGCCAAGCATTTCTTTTAGCCTTCTGAAAGGTCAATTAGCAATGACTTGGTGAAAATATCTGCTACTTATTCCATGGTATGATAATATTTCAGCTCCATGGTTTTCTGCTTAATATGGTCTCTGAGAAAATGAAACTGTGTATTTATGTGTTTGCTCTTCCCATGATGTATTGGGCTCTTTGCAAGCTGTATGTTGATTTATTATTCACCAATATTATTGTTGATTCTTCTTGTGGATGATCCAGCTCCTTTAAAATATTTCTCAACCAAATTGCTTCATAGATTGTATATGTTGCTGCCACATATTCTGCTTCACTTGAAAATAAGGTCACAACTCTTTACTTCTTTGAGGCATATGAAAATGCGGTTGACCTAAGATAGAAGATATAGCCAGTGGAATTTTTTCTCTCATCTTCGTTACCTCCCTAGTCCCCATCTGAGCCTACTAACTCTGCAATTCACCATAAGCATAAAATAGAGCAAAGTTGAGTGTGCCGTTGATATACCTTAGAATTCTCTTCGTAGCTAGCCAATGAGACTCCTTTGGTGTCTCCTTATAGCGACTCAAAACTCCAACTCCATAAACGATATTGGGCATTGTGATCGTCAAGTACCTTAGGCTACCAATTAGACTCTTAAAGAGAATCGAGTTTACGAAATCTCCATTTTCTTCTTTTGATAGCTTCATTCTTGTGGCTATTGGGGTGTTCACTGGGTTGCAGTTGCTCACTTGAATTTTTTCAATATCTCCTTTATGTACTTCTTTTGAGATATAAATATCTCACCTTATTACTGCTTCACTTCGATGCTAAGAAAATAGGACATCAATCCATTGTCTATCATCTCATATTCATTGAACATAACCGCCTTGAATTCAGCAAGCATCTTGACGCTACTTTTTATGTATAACAAATCATCAATATAAAGACAAATTATTAAAATTCGCCTTGATGGTTCCTCTTCATGTAAATGACATGCTCAAGGGACATTTGATGAAACCGTTTTGATGAAATTAACCATTAATTCTGGCATTTCACGCCCGTAGTGCTTGCTTTAAGCCGTGCAAGACTTTCTTCAGGTGGTATACTTTGTTTTCTTACTCCTTTATTAGAAAATCTACTGGTTGTTGTATATAGACCTCTTTTTCAAGAATTCCATTGAAAAATACTAACTTGACATCTAGGTAATATATCTTTCACCTGTGATGAGTTGTAAGTGAAATTAATAGTCTCGCCATGTCCAATCGAGCAATTGGTGCAAAGACTTCTTCATAAGATGTCGTATTTTTATTTGTAGCCTTTCGCTACAAGCCTCACCTTATACCGATCAACTTCACCATCCGCTCTGTTTGATCTTTTAAAATCATTTGACACCTATTGTCTTGTGATTTTATGGAAGTATTGTCAACTCCAATGTATCGTTCTTCTGGATGGCATGAATCTCCTCCTTTATTGTCGATCGCCAACAATCTTCTTCCTCAGCCTCTTGGAAAATGAGAGGCTCATGATCAGCACATAAGCAGAAGAGATTAGTCTCTTCATCTTATTCTATCTGCTTATAAATCTCCCTAAGGCTTCTCATTTGGATAGGACCTCATTGCACAAAAGATTCTCTACTACTACCTTTTTAGAAGATGGAGAACCTCTTGCAGGAGACGGTGTAGCATGTTGAGGATATGGTGGTGTAACTGGTGGTAGAACCACCCGTGGGGGTTCATCAGGTTCATCCACGATGGGTTACTCTTTGACAGTTCTTCATTGCTTCAGCTCCATACTTCTACTTCATTGAAGACAATGTCTCAACTAACCAATAGTTTCTTACTTAGCAGATTGTAGAGCTTGTATGCCTTTGACTTCTCGCTATATTCGATGAAAATACATTTTCACCATGATTGTCAAGTTTCTTCCTTTTGACTTCAGGAACTTGAACATATGCAACACCCCCCAAAATTCATAAGTGTGCGACACTAGGCCTGTAACCGCTCCATGCCTCTTAAGGAGTCTTATCCTTCACTTGCTTTATTGGGCACCGATTGAGCAAGTAAGTTGAACACGCCACAGTTTTCGCCCAAAATTGTTCCGGCAGCCCCTTTTCTTTGAGCATGGTTCTTGTCAAGAATAGTGCGATTTTTTCTTTCTGTGATGCCATTTTATTATGATATGTAAACTGTAGTAAACTCCCTCTTTATGCCTTGCTCCCTGCAATATTCTTGAAACAGATTTGAGGTGTGCTCACTACCTCGACCAGATCGAAGAGTTATTAACTTGTGGCCACTTTCTGTTTTAACAAGAGCTTTAAAATGCATGAAGGTAGTAAAGACAATAGATTTTTCTTTAAGAATGTATATCCACAATTTTGTACTGAAATCAAGATAATAAAATATCTATTACTTTTTAAAGAGAAGGGATCTAGTGGTCCGCAGATGTCAGTGTGAACAAGTACAATGGTGTATTCGCCTCCATGACTTTTCACTGAGAAAAGAAAGTCGTGCTTTCTTGTTAACTATGTAACCTTCACAAAAATGACTAGGCGGATCGCTTGTTGGTAATCATTGTATCATGCTGGCCGTAGATAGTATCTTCAAGCCGTTGAAGTTTAGATGGCTGAAGTAAAGATACCACCTCCATGACTCATTCTCCACGAGTCCTTGAAAACACTTCTTAACTTTCGTGTTTAGAAGCAAGAGAAACATGCGGTTCTTTATCATCTTAACACAAGCTATGAAGCCACATTTTATATTTTCCAATCAAAGATGGTTGTTCTCCATATGTACTTTGTATTCTTTTTTGAGTAATTGACCGATACTGAGAATATTACTATTCATGTTAGGAATATAATAAACATTGAAAATATACTCGGGCTTACCATCCTTTTGATAGATTTTTGATCTTTTCTTTGTCTTCAATAGGGAGTTTTGAAGAATCTCCTAAGTCACACTTCCATTAACTCTTGCCGCGGGTTCCATGAAAAGTGCTTTCATCCCGCAACTGCTAGCACCTGAGTCAAGGTACCAAATATCATTCTGAATACTTGAATCATCATGAATAAGAAGAAGAGTAGAGTTATTACACACATTTGCTTCAGTGAGATTGGTAAGATATTCAGTTCTGTGCCAGCAATCTGAGGCATAGTGTCAAAATTTTGGACAGTTGTAGCATTGAACGTTTTTGTTATTTTCACGTCCAGATGTGAATCTTCCCCTATTGCTTCGTCCTCGACATCTGAAGCTTTGGACCTCCACTTGGATTTTGAGAGCTTCATTGTTGGGGATCACATCCCCTATCTCTACCATGACTATAATCTCTACTATGTGAGCCTCGATCATTTTGAGACAACTATGACTCTAATGCTTGTTCCAACACTATGAAACTAGTTTTTTTTTGCATGCATTGCTGATGAACTTGGAGAGATCCCAAAGGCTCCTCTATTGAGATCTTCTCTAGATTTTTTGACTTCTCAATTGTCTCCACTACGTGCTCGAACTTTGATGTGAAGGATTGGAGCAATTTCTCCGTCATTCGGATGTCCTCCATCTTCTCTCAATTTTTCCTCATTTTATTCACAATTAGAAGTAATCGTGAATAATAATTGGAGATTTTTTTTCTTCATAATTCATTTGAGCGGCTTCAAGATCGCCCCTCAAAGTTTGGAGGCGAATTCGCTTCATCCTCTCGACTCCTTTGCAAATGGTAGTAAGGATTTCCCATGTTTCCTTATTCATCGGTGCTTCGATAACTCTCTCGAAGGTAAACTCGTCCAACCCTTGATAGAGTAGAAAACGAGCTTTGCAATCCTTCTTTTTTTGCTCTCTAAGAGCTTTCTTCTCTTCTCTAAGAGCTTTCTTCTCTTCAGTATTGTAGCCTGTAAGCGGCTTACTCTCACTACTCTTGAGAACCAAATTTAGCTTTCATTTGTAATTCTTTCTAATAATATAACCTTTAAAATTTGAAATAAAATTTTTCTTGAAAATAAATCAATCATATGATTCATTTATTTTCTCTTATATTTTTTAAAAAAACTTTTTGACTGTGTTGTTCAATTGACAATTTTTTTTTAAACTTTGGGGAAGAAAGAAAAAGAGTCGTAAAGAGTTTAAAAAAAAAAAAAGAGAGGAAGTTTGTACTAACACTACGCAAATTTCTCTTTGCATGTGTAAAAGGTTGTAAACTTACGGAATAACTCAAGAATTATCTTGGATAAACCATCTGATATGATGATTATTTACTTTAAAAGAAAAAGGCAAAAAATATCTGAAGGAAAAAAAAAATCTCTTAGCCAAGAGTTACAATGAAGCATAATGATAAAACCTCTTGCAGTCATACAAAAGGCTAGACTTCAGATCCCAATCTCACTCTTTCGACAGAAAAGAGAATTTTGTATCACTTCAATAATTTTATAGCAAAGTTTTGAAT
Organism: Agave tequilana; assembly: GCA_038442645.1. NCBI lineage: Eukaryota > Viridiplantae > Streptophyta > Magnoliopsida > Asparagales > Asparagaceae > Agave > Agave tequilana. The sequence continues at coordinate 11,556 of JAVJIF010034425.1, forward strand.
CTTTGAGCTCTGAAGAAGTTAAAGAATGCCAAAACTCATCCAACAAAGGACATGTAGCCAAAATGATTGGATTCTATAATGAATGTACTAATACAAGTGGGATTAATCCCAACACTAAACTACAGGTGATCTACAAGTGATTTCTGGCATGGGTTCTTCAGGGAGCTACCAAGCCAGGGTAGACATGATTGTATGTGGAGTTCATGTGCCATACTGTCACCGTCTTCGCGGTGACGGCGGCGTCGGTTGCATTGTTGAAGAGGAAGACTCGTGCCGAGCTGTAGACTGCCTCCGTCGGGTACACACGGGACGTGGCCACCGCCCTCCCTCCCTGAGCAAAGCTCTCCACGATCGAGTGATCCACCTAAATTAAACAGCAATGTTAGCACCATTGCGATTTAGATTCTCTAAACCTAATGAAAATGAAGAAAACTATTGGAGAGACCAGTAAGCTTACAAGAATTCTTAATGCCCAGGTTTCGCCATGGAGCACTGGAACAGTGTTGCCCACCACTCTCTTAGTGATGCCCCCTGCCTTGGATGACCTGCATCTCATAACCAAATCGAGAGAAAAATAGAGAAACAAAATTTAGCCCAAAATTTTGGATCTCAATTCTAAGTTAAATACACTGTGAGCTTAGCGAGCCTTGCCTCAATTCATCCTGGCAGAAGTGAGTGCGAAGATTGCCATCAATTCCCCGGCTAACGTAGAAGTAGGTCGCAGTCTGCTCGGTGAGATCCTGAGTCGCGAGCACGAGCAGGCCGAATGGTCCGAGCACGCCTCGGTTGGCCGCGCCGCCGCTGGTGCTGCAGTTGTAGGTGACATCGGCCTCGGCCAGGGCCTCTATCGCCTTCTCGTCGACCTCAAACTCGGCTAATATGTCCAACTGGAACGGGGATTGAAGAAGCAAATGTTAACAATCCGAATCCCAATTCGAAAAGATACTGTAATAATACTACCTGAGTTGCTTCGCCCACATCCAGCTGGAATGTCGACCCAGGATTGAGGGCGACGCTGCTGAAGTTGTTGTTGATGGTCCTGAGGCTCTCCACTTCCTCAACCGGCCATAGGATGAGGTTGCTTCTCGTTTTCGTATCGAAAACTATTGTCCGCGGAATGTTCTGTCATGTTATCAGTCAGAAAATCACTTTACCCAAAAGCTTAAGCTGATAAGTAATAAAACACGCGGACTCAGCATCTACCTGAACTGAGGCCCAACCTTTCAACATGTCACTTTTCTTACTATCAACCTCCCCAACATATCCCCACAAAACTCTCCTCTGCTTCTCTTGATCGTAGAAAGTCTTTGACGCGTAAAATTTGCCCCAGTCATACCTCAACCCGACCCCAACGTCGATGGTATCATCGTCGGGGGTAAAAGTGAACGCGTCCAGGTCAAACGATCCGAGGGCATAGTAATCGTGCCTCTCGTCGTCCATGCTCGCTTTCAGCACGTACTTCAGCCCCGGCCTCGGCTTCATCGTCGTCATATCGAGGCCCTGGTTGGCCTGCGAGTCGGCGGTGGCCACCGGGAACAAGTCGACGCATTCCAGCATGCCGACGGGTCGCTTGGTGGAGTAGAGGATGTTGGGGAGCAGAGTGAAGTTGACAAAGTCTTTGGTGGTGTAGATGAGGACAATACCGTAGTGCCCCGTATCTTTGGAGCCAATCACCACATGCCACGTGGAGTCCGAGGTGTTGTACCTGTCGGATCTAATGTTTAGTAATTTTTTTTCCTTTTTTTTTAAGTCCTGACTACGGTCTATATTTCTGGTACTTACCATACTGGGAAAGGGTCCCTGAAGTCCCTGTCTTCGATGCCGGGCGGTGGAACAAGTATGGGGTTAGCGTGAGACTTCTTCCACTCAATGAGGAGGGGGTCGGAGAGATTGGCGGGCACCGCAAGGTTCTGGACTTGTACTAATTCTTTGGTGCCGCCGGTGTACAACACGACAATCCGGCCGTCGGGCAGCAACGTGGAGTAGCCGCCAGACGCCTTTTGCGTCGTACCAGTGGTCCGGCCTCATGGCCATAGGGAGGTAGTTCCAGTGGATGAGGTCCTTGGATACGGTGTGGCCCCATGATATGGTATAGTCCCAGGCTACACCGGTGGGATTGTACTGATAGAAGAAATGGTACCAGCCCTTGTAGTACAAGGCAGCTGTAAAAATTTGCATCGACTTAGATCGGTTGCCATCAATTGAAATGAAATGCTTGACACATGTCTTCAAATTCAAATAGTTTTTTCAATACCAAGTTTGGGTGGAGATCTACAGTTAAATCATTTGTCCATGTTCTTGAATTAGACTTGAGTTTGGTGAATATACAGCATAGTGACACGGCCCAGCTGCGGTTCCCAGTTGCAGTTATATAAATGGACGGCTGAAGTTGATTCTAGATTCAAGGGGCAATTTTTATTTTATTTTTCTTCTAAGCCTGTAGAGCTCATGGCTGTGTCCTCTTTGATCTCAAGGATGTGGCGTGGGCTCATGTGTTCCCAATAATGTAGGAAGCAAAGGACAAGACATAGTGACTGCTGGTGCACGTTGTGGAGCAATCACCAGCAAAGAAACAAAGGGGGAAAGGCATTCAAATCACTGACCCAAATCAGCAATTTTCCAAGACTTTCTCAAAAATAATTGAAGTGCTCTCTTTTCTGAGCAAAGTAGTGTGGGTCACTGATTCCACTAGTGAGTCATGTACTCCAAAATAATTCTAATGTGTTGGCTAAGTGACAATTATGGAGAGATTTTTTATCACAGGTTGGCATGAATTGGCAGTAGGTTATTGGTAAGCTTTATGAGAGTGATGATGGTTGGATCTTGATCAGATTCTTTACTCCAAAAATATTGGAGAGAGAAGAAGAAGAAAAAGAAAAAGAAAAAGAAATTCTGCTTTGCGTGATATAAATAGTACGATGGTAAAGAGAGATTACAAATAATTCAGAATTTAAAATTCAAATATTCAACAAATCTGAGCAACAGGTTGGATCTGTTCATCTGCTGAATAGTTAGTATTTTTCTTTCTTTTTTTCTATTTTATTGCGTGTTAAGCTTGTTACGCCTAATTTTACTGGTGCAATTAAATGAAGCTTTCGTATTTTAGATCATGTTCTTCACTAAAAAATTTATATATTTATAATTCTGGATTTGAGTAGTTAATATCCTAATGATTGTGTAAGGATCAGATATTCAAAATCAATTTTTGTTAATTGAAAGCTAGTTTTTTTTTTTTTAAATTTTTAAAAAGGCCAACAATAGAAAATTTTTTTTGAAAGATTATTTATTTTGGCAGGCAGTAAAATAGTTTAAAATCTACCTTCATCTAGAGAGAGTGACTGTCCTTCAACCACCAATCACAAAATGACATGTGGCAGGATAAACATCCCTATCAAATTAGAATCCTAGTTCGAAACGTATGCTCCTTTTACACTGTATGTATTGTATACTAAAAAAACGAGTAAAAAGTGGTCCTTGGGTCAGAGGAAAATATCAAGATTGAAAATAAGACTCATTCACGACTCAGATCTAATTTATAAAAATAATTAAGAAATAGGATAATGAAGAATTAAAAATAAAAATAATAAATATAAAGATTCTTACCATTGGGATCTGCGTCAGCCCAAAGAGCACGCGCCAATCATGCCACAGAAATCAAAAAGAACCCATCAACACACAAAAACAAAAAAAAAATGTCGCACAAAAATCAGCAAACAAAATCAAATAAAAAACTGAAAAAGAGATTTCTCATTACAATCTTCTTGTTTTTTTTACCAGCTTGGAATTTTTTTTCAGGCTGGAAGTGGAAGCCGGTGCGCTGCCACCTCAGCATCTCATTAGTCCACGGGTAATCGTTCTCCTTCAATCTCGTCAGATTCGAGGCAACGCCGCCGGGATTGTAGTAAAGAACCGCCGCGACCCCCACCAAAAGAAAGGCCATGAGCGAGAGCGAGGCAGCGGCAACCCTTACTTGCTCCGCCGGGCAGCAGACCCGAGGAGGAGAGGGGCGTCCAAGGTTGGAGCGGACTCCAAATCCTTCGCTGTTGACGAGTCCATCAGAGCAAGAAGGGGGGGAAAAAAAAAGAAATTTTTTTTTCTTTTTTCAAATCTCAAAGATGAGTTGAGAACGATTTTTGCCGTTTCAGTGTTTTCCGTTTGCCAGAAGAAGGGAAGGTTGTATTTATAGAGGAAAAGTGGGGGCATGGGCCCCATAACTGAGTGGGACCCACAACGGTGTGGGGGCGACAGAAGGGGAGGAAGGATCTGGTGATCAAGGTGGGCCAATGCCCGCCAGAGAGAGATTCTTGCTGTCCGAGGACTCTGCAATTTGGGAAAAATTAAAATTAAAAAACAATTGATTGCAAATACTGAGCATGTCGGAAAAAAAAATAAAAATAATTTTTTTTCAAAATTAAATAAATGTGCATCAAATTTTTTTTTTTTTTTTTTCATTTAAAGTTTTATCCCTATCATATTTAAATGGTGGATCATATATCCAAATATAATTTTAATGAATGTTTCAAATGGAAAAACCTTTGATTTTTGAAGAAGAAGAACACAAAATTTTATTTGAAGAAACCAAAACCAAAATATTTTCATTCAAACTTTTCTCAACAACAAATTCTTTCTCTTTATTTTTCTTCGTTACAAAATATTATCTTGCCTCCTCTTTTACAAGTAAATACAATATAAATCAAACTCAAAATCAACTCTCATTCCTAATCAACTATTTAATTTATCAGGAGAAATAAAAAAAATCCTAAATCAATTCTAATACAATTAAGACTTTAGACTAAAATTTTGAAACTCTAAAAATTTTAAATCAACTCAAACTTTTATGAGAATTTGAATTATAATTTCTAACAACCTCAATTTATTTTTCAAACATTTGCATCTGAAGCAAACTATAATCATTTAATTTATTTTTTTTTACTTCTCAAATTTATTTCAAAGTATACAGTGTAGAAGAATATTTGTGGACCATGTTATTGAAAAGTTTGAACCTTCTTCCCAAAGAAAAAATTGAAGCAAGTGTCATGTAAAATTTTAATTCAATCTAATTTTATAACATGTGATCTTCTCAAAAAGATCATTTAAACAAATGATCAAATTGTCATCACAAAAAGGTCATAAACAAGTTTTTGAGTACATAAATATCAAGTTTTATCAAAATACTCCTCTCTTTTAAATGGGAATAAAATTTAAAAAATTGAATATAAAAGAATAAAAAAGACAAATAAATCACAACAATCACTGTATAAAGATACAACTGCAATTAAGAGGGCTGAATACAGAAATTTTGCAATCTTGATGAATGGTCCCAAATTCCAATTAATTACACCTTGCTATAAATGACCCTTGCAAGCATTTAATTGCTAATGTTTCATAAAAGGAAATATTTCCCAAAAAGAAACATATTAGCTAAGGGCCATAAACTGTCTACATCAATATCTTAGCAATTTATACGTATCTCGTGGATGTTTATAGTGAGGAAAGTCTAACTACGAAACGTATTTTGATGAAAATACAATATATCTACCTTGTTTCAACATTGTAACTATTATATGAGTAGAGTACCGCTCAACTCTTTATTCTTTCAATATATATATATATATATATATATATATATATATATATATATATATATATATATATATATTATATATATATATATATATATATATATATATATATAGGGGTTAATGTACCTCAGCCTGCGGCTGAGAGAGTTTTCTCATCTGCGGGCGTGGCAACATCACGCCCCACATCTGTTAAAAAAATTTGGCGGACAAAATCCTGTAAAATCCGCCCAATTTAATGCCAGTCACCTCAACATTGTATTTTCCGAAAATACCCTCCATCACAACCTTTTACCTTATTGTAAAAAAAATAGTCTTCCAAAAAATTTACGGCTCTAAAACTTCACCGGCGGTTCTGATCCAATTAGTTCTTTTCCTTCAAAAATTTCATCCGTTTTTGAAAAAAATTATTTGAAACTGATGGCGCCTAAGAAATCATCCGTCGAAAAAAGTACCACAAAATTGATATTTTCAAAATTTTTAGGGTTTTGAGTATTTTCATAGTTTTAAATTTTTTCAAGATTTATTTCTGAAGTCGCATTTTTTTTTAAAATTTTTTTTAAATATTGGAAACATGGTCGCATTACGAAAAGAGATTTTCAAACTTTAGACGATAAAGGTCCTTTTTTTGAAAAGTTTTTATTATTTACTTCTATTTTTACTGTGTCGCAGTTCAGATCTGTGCGACTTTGGAAATTTTTTTTTTTTACCTTTCCTTGTAGACGAATGCGACTTTGGTCGCGCAGTATATGAAATTTACTTTTTTTTCTCACATACTGACGACATGGGGGTCGCAGTTGTTTAAATCAGAGTTGTAGTCTCAAGTCATCACCAAGGTCGCAGTTTATTTTAAATAATATGTTTTTATCAAACTTGTGTCGCAGTTGTTTCTGTTTGAACTGTAGTCTTATGCGACCTTGGTCGCACTGTTGACTAGGTCGCAGTTGTTCTGATTGCACTGTAGTCTTATGCGACCTTGATCGTAGTGCGACCCTGGTCGCAATGCGACCTTGGTCGCAGTACGTTCTAGGGTCGCAGTTGTTATTGATTGCACCGTAGTATTTTCTGACTTTTTCAATAATCATTGGTCTAAAGTGTTTAATTTTTCTTCCTACGTAGGTAAACAACAGATACAGGTTCGTCCTCTGAGATCAAGCATAAAAACCAATGTGCCAGTTAATGAAGAAAATTAAGAAGTACATACCGGCAAATTTCGTAGAGGCGATGAAGAATACCCCATTTGGCCAAATCTTCATGGCGTTTTACAATGAAGAATTTGCGGCTGAAAAGGCTCTTAAATCAAACTTGGCCGTACTGCGTATTTTAGACCAGTATGACAGTAATACAAGGATCTTTACAATTGGGGGCAAAGAGATTGAGTTAACAGTGGAGGATGTTGCCCTTACTTTTGGTCTACCTGTCAATGGAGTAGATTTTGTGATGAATAAGACATGTACGCTGAAGGATAGAGGGGTTATAAACATTTTTTCCCCAATATAAAGAAGATCACAAAAGTATCTATTGAAAATGCTTTGGATGATCTTCTTGTCAAGAGGAGGAGGAGGGATATATTAGATGTGACACAGGATGAACAATTTGAGCAGCAAATGTCTATGAAGGAAATTATAAGAGACATAATAGACTTGCAGCTCAAGACTTTACCACATTAGTCATCCTGTACATGTCGGCCACTCTTTTCTCTCTGGCAGTAAATGCACGGTGCCGTGGTATATTGTGGAACAGATTGCCAATATGCAACTGATGAGACAATATGCTGGGCAAAAGCTGTTTGGCAATTCCTGATTGAGTCAATGAACATCTTCAGGCAAGCCACGTACGAGCTGCAAGGATGCTCCGTGCAAATTATTGTAAGTAGAAATCTGAAATTTGGCCAACATTGTATGAAATTTACCCATAAATTGAGAAAATTTGTGGAAACTAATTTATTTTTTAATTTTTGGCAGTATTGGCTGTGTGAGAGGGCACCTATTTTTGAGCAGAGGTCTGGTTTGGAGGAAAAAACCCACGCGCAGTAAGATGGGACCTCCAAATATTGGCAGATCTCTACTTGAAGTTGATCTAAAAAAGATTGACAGCAATATTGTAAGTTAACTTCTTTTTATGTGTAGTACAAATAAAATGCGACCATAGTCGCAGTATTGAGTACCAAGGTCGCAGTTCGTTTTCTCTGCCTGACAAATAATGTGCGACCATGGTCGCATTCTCTTGAAAATACCCTTTTCAACAGAAATGCGACCATGGTCGCAGTGTTGAGCTGCATGTCTTTGCAGATAAATTTATGCACGACTGCGACCATGGTCGCAGTGTTGAGCTGCATGTCTTGGCAGATAAATTTATGCACTACAACATACTGCGACCATGGTCGCAATCTTATCTAAAATATTTCATAAATAAACTGCGACCATGGTCGCAGTATCATTATTTCATTGTTTTATTTTTAGCTTACCTTTATTCTGTTTTTTTTCAGATTTTGAGTCGAATGGCCAACATCTCTAATGATGAAAAAATTATGGTTGGCCTTCCAGTTGAAGGGGAAGAGGATGAGGAAGAAGAAGCAGCAGAAGATGAAGATGAAGATGAAGGTGAAGAAAAAGAAGAAGAAGAAGGTGAAAGTGAAGAGAAGAAGGAGGCCATACATTGAATGAGGCTGACATCCCGCGGAAAAGGAGCCAGATCAAGCTGAAACGAGTGAGCAAGAACCAATTTTTGAAGGTTATTTGCCACCTACACCGGATGATCAAGCAGCAAAATAAACGATTGAGGTCTGCAAATCAGCTCTTGAGAGATTATGTTTCTCAGCTTGAAAAAAAGATTGAAAATATGGAGACAGAGAAAAAAATCGAGGCTGAATTAAAATTAAAAAAAAGAAGAGAAAAAAAGAGAAGAAAAACCAAAGAAGGCAACAGGAGAATAAAAGAAGGGAGAGGAGGGAATGAAAGAGGAAAGGGAAGAGGAAGAGAAAGAGAAGGAGAAGAAGAGGGAAGAAGAGAAGGAAAAGGAGAACAGGAGGAGAAGTGGAGGAGAAGGAGGAAATAGAAGAAGGGAAGAGGAGGAGAATGAAAGGAGAATGAGGGAAGAAGAGGAGAAGAAGAAGAGGAGGGAAAAGGAGGAGAAGGAGAAGAGGAGGAGGGAAGAGGAGGGGCAGGAGAGGAGGAGGAGGGAGGAGGAAGAGAATGAGAAGAAGAGGAGGAGGGCGCAGATGGAGAACAAAAGATGAAGGAGCAGATGAGAAGCAGGCTGAAGAGGAGAAGAAGAAAAAACTGGAAGAGGATAAAATCATGGGTTCTGAGTCTGTTTTAATTATTGCTGGGGAAGATATTCCAAGTTTTTCTCTGGATCTAAGTCAAATGACTCAAGAAATCCAAAGAGATAGAGCTTCTGAAAAGAATTCAAGAACATACTCCGCCTCAGAAGCAACCCCTCAAAAGAAGCTGTTTTGGAAACCTCTAAAGGAACAATAGAAAGGGGAGTCAAAGAACGAAAGCGCGCTGAAAGAGATCGTGATGACTCCGACTTTGTTTATCCAAACAGAAGAAGAAAAATGAAAATCCTCTTCCACAGCCTGCGGCTGCGAGTTCTACCGCTGGTTTCGGCGACAAAGAGATTTCCTCCACATCGAGAGATGACCGAAACCACATCATACAGAATTCTGCAGCCCATCAACAACATCTTATAAAAATTCTTCGACAAGTCCTACTCTGAGTAAGTTAATTCATATCCAAAAAATTTCTGTTATACCTTTATATAAGAACAATTAAATTACTAACTTTGTTTTAAATATCTTGCAGTTCTACTGCGTATCAGGATACCAATAATTCAATCATCATTTCAAGGAATGACATTGAGGACCTGATGTTCAGTAAAGACTTAGATTCAAATGTAATTCATTTCTACATGCAGCATCTTGAGAAAAGAGAAGGATTAAAAGCATATTCTTCCGAAGCGAAGCTTGGTAAAAATCTACTTTCTCCTTTACGGTTTAATGTAATATCAACTCTGGAACAGATTACTAATATTCTCTATGTAGGCATAATCATGTACTGCGACTAAGGTCGCAGTGAATAATTAAAATGTACTGCTACTAACACATGTACTGCGACCAAGGTCGCAGTTTATAATTAATGTATTGCTACTAACTCAGGTACTGCGACAAAATGTAACAGCTGCGACCTGCGACCAAGGTCGGATCTGCGACCAGGTCGCAGTTTATAATTAAAATGTATTGCTACTAACTCAGGTACTGCGACAAAAAGTAACAGATAAGAGCTGCGACCAAGGTCGAGCTGCGACCAAGGTCGGAGATGCGACCAAGGTTCGCAGTTTATAATTAAAATGTACTGCTACTAACTCATATACTGCGACTAAATAATATAGTGCGACTAAGGTCGCAGTTTAGAAATTTTTATTATATTTTAAATTCATTTTGTATTCGATTTAAAATTTTTTTCTTCTTGTCCGCAGCACGGTGTTGTAAATATAATTGAAGATCTGGAAGGTCATTTCATCAAGCAGAAGCTGTTGAAAAACTGGACAGCTGACGTGCAGTACATGTTCTTCCCGATCAATCACAAACATAGTGCCGACGAGCAGGATTTCACTGGACCTTGCTGGTATTCGATTGCAGCACAGAAGAGTGGATTTTTTACAACTCTTTGGTCCCAGCTGACAAAAAAAAGTAGTATAACAAACCTTTACAAAAATGATGCAAGAATAATGGTGAGTTGAAGTTTAATATTTTTGATTACTGAAACTTGCAATTAATTTGATTAATACTAATTTTTTTTCCTATTGACATTGCAGAAAGATAGATTAATAGAGATTTTTCAGATTCATTTTAAAAAAAAATGAGAAAAATAAAATAAAATACGCAAAATGCCCCCAACAAGCAAACAGGTATATAAATTTTTGACATCTAATTTCATTACATATTTTCTACTTTTTTTTGGTACAAAATCTAATTTCATTTAATGATTGCTCTATGGAAATTTCAGTGTTGATTGCGCTATATATGTATGCAAGTACATGGAAAGCATAGCGTCTGGGTATCATCTATCAGCTGTTGATGCTGTTACGGTTGCTGGTGTACAGAAACTAAGAAGTGAGCTTGCATACATGATGCTTGCAGATGTAGAGAAGAGTTGGGATGAAGAAACAGACATTGTACGACATATGACATTTGAAGACTGATAGTTGACAAATTATTGATATACCACAATTTTTTTATAAATGTAAAAATATTTCAAGTGCAATTCATTGCATAATTTTTTTTTGTATTGATTTAATTTATACACATTTCTATACATTTATTTATTATAAGTTCCATTGATTATTTACAGTCTTCATTTGTTACAACTTGGTTTTTACTATTGCGTACTGATATTAGAAACAAACATGCCTTCAGTAATTGTGTTAATCAACAACAACAACACTGCGACATTGGTCGCTATGGCGTGTTAATATAAAGGAAAAATACCTAACGTACTGCGACTTTGGTCGCAGTTGATAGCCGCAGCCTTAGTAAAATACAATGCGACTTTGGGACGCAGTTGATGGCGGCAATGTTTTAATCAACAACAACACTGCGACATTGGTCGCTATGGCGTGTTAATATAAAGGAAAAAACTACCTAACGTACTGCGACTTTGGTCGCAGTTGATAGCCGCAGCCTTAGTAAAATACAATGCGACTTTGGACGCAGTTGATGGCGGCAATGTTTTAATCAACAACAACACTGCGACATTGGTCGCTATGCGTGTAATATAAAGGAAAAAATTACCTAACGTACTGCGACTTTGGTCGCAGTTGATAGCCGCAGCCTTAGTAAAATACAATGCGACTTTGGTCGCAGTTGATGGCGGCAATGTTTTAATCAACAACAACACTGCGACATTGGTCGCTATGCGTGTTAATATAAAGAAAAAAACTACCTAACGTACTGCGACTTTGGTCGCAGTACATGTAATGCGACCCTAGATTGAAGTTGCTGGCCATCTTTATCATAACAACACTGCGACCTTGGTTGCAATTAACCATGTACAACGAGACAAAGTCTCTGACTACATTATAAACAAAAAAAATTAAACTATAAAGTAGCATTAAAACTTTAAAGTACAACTACAAACAAAAATAATACAGTAGAAATCAAAGCATGATAATAAATCTGATTATATTACATGCCAGTGTCAGAAATCAACTTAATCTCTCTACACTGTGCGACCCTGGTCGCACTTCATAAAAAAAATTGAAGTCTTTTTTCCTTCGAGATGAAGCAACCCAAGCTACTTCTTCTGCCAAAAAAAATTAAATAGTAAGAATTTTTAAGATTAATCGTTAGAAAAAAATTATTAACAGGTTTAATGTAATACCATAACGGACAACCAGTCCTGTAATGGCCCAGCTCTTGGCAGTTACCACATCTTCGATGCTTAACTTCCTTCTGAGAATAGAATCTTCAACCAGACTTAAGCCTGGATGCAGCTCTAGGCCTCCCCTTGGTTGGTACAGGACCAATTGGATCACGTATATTTCAATTCTTCACCATCTCGCAATACGACACGGATCCACTGGAACCAACCGCAGTTTTAGGCTGTGATGAACGATCATTTCCTGACATTGCTCTGTATTCTCTAGTTGTATCTTGGCAAAACTTTCAAAACTACTGCCTCCAACTTTGAAATATTTTCATCAGAATCAGCGACCATGTTCACAATTGCATAAATTTTGAATGAACTGTCAACAATCTAGCCGTCCGTGGAGTGCCTTGACTGGGAAAAAGCCTCATGCCATTTTCAATTGCAATGTTTTTGTAACGAGCATCCAACTCCATCTCTGAAGTATATATGATTCCGGTATATGTGTAACGTGATTGCGCCACAAAATACACAGAATATGTCCACATAGGATACCCTCTGTTTCAAATAACGAGCAACTGCAAGAAACATGAAGTTCCTCTCGTTTATCATAACTGACCTTTTTCCACCTGTCTTTTGGTTCTGAAAAATTACCAACCAAATATATTGATCCAGGTTTGTCATGTTCCACCTCTTCTGAAAACAGTGTAATTACAACTGCCCATTCATTTTGGAACAACTGAAAAATCTTCGGTGTATACACTTCGAAACCTGTATCTCATATGGATTGGATGTACAATGGGCACAGAATTCAAACCCCTAAAATCTTGAAGAGATTCAGATGCACGACGGGAGCAACGGCTTTATCATATTGGTGAACAAATTCCACTAGTTTAGTGTTTGAGTTAACAAAACCATCAAGAAGGAATTAATACTCTCGGACCTCTGACTGGTTGTCATTCCAGCACAGAAAACATCCTTGAGATATGCATTAACCCAGTGTCCACGAAGCCTGTACATCTTCATCAACCAACTGTCATCTTCTTCTTCTAACTGATATTTTTCACTCATCAGACGCCATCTTTCCTCACAAGTCCTTATATCGCGGGAGGTGTACCAAACGAGAAATCGGAGACCATATCTTCTCCATACTTGTTTGCCATTGGGATTTGTTGCTCGGCAATATGTTTCCGCACATGCCAGAAACAGTAACGATGCCGAGAAGTTGGGAAAACAATCTTGATGGCGTCACCACCAATCTGCGCATCCTGATCAGTAATAATCAGCTTGGGTTCAACTCCATGCATGCACTTGAGCCATTTTTTGAATAACCAAACAAAAGTATCCCTCTGCTCATCAGCAAGCAAAGCACAGCAGAACAAAATTGACTGTCGGTGATGATTTACTCCAGTGAATGGAGCAAATGGCAAGCTCAAGTGATTAGTTCTGTATGTGGTGTCAAAACGATCACATCACAGAAGGTAAGATACGAGGAAATAGCTCTTCCATCAGCCCCAAAAAATGCTTCTCAGTGTGCCCCGCGTTATCGACTTCACTTGAAAAGAAGAATTCTGGATCGGTCTCGACTTTCTCTTGAAAATATTTAATAATAGCAATAAACTCATCATCGCAGTTATTTCTACATTGACGAGTGAAATCGATAACTTGTTGAGGGCGCACTTCTTCAAACCCTTCTCCCTGGCTCATTGCATTCACAACGCGGAAATATTTGAAAGGCCGGCATTCCAACATCAACCAGATTGCTCATAATGCTTCTGCTAATTGTTGAACGATGAGACTGGGTGAGAGTAATGGTGATGTACCTTATCAGGGCTAGACAATTCATGTGAATGAGTATCAACAAATTTTGTGATAACCAATATCGACTTGAGTCCGAAAATAAACGAAGACGGATATGCATCTCAGCAGGACAACCTACTCTAGTGTTAACTCGACGATGCACTGTAAGCCCATCTTGTCTTTTGTCACATATTTCTTTCAGACCTTCCTTGTTGCAGCAAAATTTTCTGCAAATAATCTCATGTGGAGGCTTCCGTGACTTATCTGTACCTTTTCTTCTCACGCTAAAACCTCTATTCCTTGCAAAAGATTGTAGAAATTGTATGCTTCCATATGCGACAAGAACTGTTTCCCTAAAAACTTATCTGAGCTTCCAGACATTTCTCCATGTGCATTCATATCCTACCAAAAAAAAAATTACACCAATTAAATGAATAAAATATAAGTTATATAAATGCGACCAGTCGCATAACAGATGAAAATAAATTTACTTCTTATCAATTACTGCGACCAAGGTCGCAGTTAACCGTATGAGAAGAAATCTATATTACTTCTTATTCAAGACTGCCACCAAAGTCGCAGTTATGAATCTATAATACTCCTTATTAAAGACTGCGACCTAAGTCGCAGTTATCAGTATGTGAATAAATCTATATTATTCCTTATTAGATCGCAGTTATCCGCATGTGAAGAAATCTATATTACTCCTTACTAAAGACTATGACCTAAGTCGCAGTTATCCGTATGTGAAGAAATCTATATTACTCCTTATTAAAGACTGCGACCTAAAACGCATACCCTAGAAAAAAGAATTCACAGCCGGAGATTATTTTCAAATAAGATGCGACCGAATATTAAAACGGTCCGCAGTACCTCATAGTCTAAAGAGAAAAAAAATCAATATTTCAAAAATTGTTTTTAAAATATATAAAACAATAAAAACCTGTTGATCGGCATGCAGAGATGTCAACCCTTCAAGATTTTCAATATTCTGAGAGAAAGTAATCCACATGTAATATCTTCCAAATTAAGATCGTCGGTATACTGCTCAGACGTCGACATTAAAGCTTTTCGAAAAAAAATTGATCTAAAAAGATTTTATATTTCAGAAAAAAAGTTTATCGCAGACTGAAAAGATGAAACTATATCTTTCAAAAAGAGGTCAGGAATAGGGGTGAAAAGTAATTTATATAGAATACCCTATAAAGAGCGGCAAAAAAAGGGGGGAAAAATAATAATAAACAATAATCAAGGAACGCTCTAAGAGTTGCTTTTCATAAGGGGTATTTGGTAATTTAACAGTCGCCTAAAAGCGTGCCACAACTCAGTGACGTGACAATTTGAGCCACGTCAGCGCAGGCTGAGAGAGTTTTCTCAGCCTGCCGGCTGATATCCATTTTTCTCATATATATATATATATATATATTATATATAATATATATATATATATATATATATATATATATATATATAT
>JAVJIF010034426.1:0-10059 GCA_038442645.1 Agave tequilana
GGCCCACGTGAAAGTTCTCACATGAATTCGTGAGAACCGTTCTTAGGGGATCAACTCAATATATATATATATATATATATATATATATATATATATATATATATATATATAATATATATATATATATATATATATTATATATATATATAGGGGTTAATGTACCTCAGCCTGCGGGCTGAGAGAGTTTTCTCAGCCTGCGGGCGTGGCAACATCACCGCCCCACATCTGTTAAAACATTTGGCGGACAAAATCCTGTAAAATCCCGCCCAATTTAATGCCAGTCACCTCAACATTGTATTTTCCGAAAATACCCTCCATCACAACCTTTTACCTTATTGTAAAAAAATAGTCTTCCAAAAAAATTTACGGCTCTAAAACTTCAACCGGCGGTTCTGATCCAATTAGTTCTTTTCTTCAAAAATTTCATCCGTTTTTGAAAAAAATTATTTGCAACTGATGGCGCCTAAGAAATCATCCGTCGAAAAAGGTACCACAAAATTGATATTTTCAAAAATTTTTAGGGTTTTGAGTATTTTCATAGTTTTAAATTTTTTCAAGATTTATTTCTGAAGTCGCATTTTTTTAAAATTTTTTTTAATATTGGAAACATGGTCGCAATTACGAAAAGAGATTTTCAAACTTTAGACGATAAAGGTCCTATTTTTTGAAAAGTTTTTATTATTTACTTCTATTTTTACTGTGTCGCAGTTCAGATCTGTGCGACTTTGGAAATTTTTTTTTTTTTACCTTCCTTGTAGACGAATGCGACGTTTGGTCGCAGTATATGAAATTTACTTTTTTTTCTCACATACTGACGACATGGGGGTCGCAGTTGTTTAAATCAGAGTTGTAGTCTCAAGTCATCACCAAGGTCGCAGTTTATTTTAAATAATATGTTTTTATCAAACTTGTGTCGCAGTTGTTTCTGTTTGAACTGTAGTCTTATGCGACCTTGGTCGCACTGTGACTAGGGTCGCAGTTGTTCTGATTGCACTGTAGTCTTATGCGACCTTGATCGTAGTGCGACCCTGGTCGCAATGCGACCTTGGTCGCAGTACGTTCTAGGGTCGCAGTTGTTATTGATTGCACAGTAGTATTTTCTGACTTTTTCAATAATCATTGGTCTAAAGTGTTTAATTTTTCTTCCTACGTAGGTAAACAACAGATACAGGTTCGTCCTCTGAGATCAAGCATAAAACCAATGTGCCAGTTAATGAAGAAAATTAAGAAGTACATACCGGCAAATTTCGTAGAGGCGATGAAGAATACCCCATTTGGCCAAATCTTCATGGCGTTTTACAATGAAGAATTTGCGGCTGAAAAGGCTCTTAAATCAAACTTGGCCGTACTGCGTATTTTAGACCAGTATGACAGTAATACAAGGATCTTTACAATTGGGGGCAAAGAGATTGAGTTAACAGTGGAGGATGTTGCCCTTACTTTTGGTCTACCTGTCAATGGAGTAGATTTTGTGATGAATAAGACATGTACGCTGAAGGATAGAGGGGTTATAAAACATTTTTTCCCCAATATAAAGAAGATCACAAAAGTATCTATTGAAAATGCTTTGGATGATCTTCTTGTCAAGAGGAGGAGGAGGGATATATTAGATGTGACACAGGATGAACAATTTGAGCAGCAAATGTCTATGAAGGAAATTATAAGAGACATAAATAGACTTGCAGCTCAAGACTTTACCACATTAGTCATCCTGTACATGTCGGCCACTCTTTTCTTCTCTGGCAGTAAATGCACGGTGCCGTGGTATATTGTGGAACAGATTGCCAATATGCAACTGATGAGGACAATATGCTGGGCAAAAGCTGTTTGGCAATTCCTGATTGAGTCAATGAACATCTTCAGGCAAGCCACGTACGAGCTGCAAGGATGCTCCGTGCAAATTATTGTAAGTAGAAATCTGAAATTTGGCCAACATTGTATGAAATTTACCCATAAATTGAGAAAATTTGTAGAAACTAATTTATTTTTTAATTTTTGGCAGTATTGGCTGTGTGAGAGGGCACCTATTTTTGAGCAGAGGTCTGGTTTGGAGGAAAAAACCCACGCGCAGTAAGATGGGACCTCCAAAATATTGGCAGATCTCTACTTGAAGTTGATCTAAAAAGATTGACAGCAATATTGTAAGTTAAACTTCTTTTTATGTGTAGTACAAATAAAATGCGACCATAGTCGCAGTATTGAGTACCAAGGTCGCAGTTCGTTTTCTGCCTGACAAATAATGTGCGACCATGGTCGCATTCTCTTGAAAATACCCTTTTCAACAGAAATGCGACCATGGTCGCAGTGTTGAGCTGCATGTCTTGGCAGATAAATTTATGCACGACTGCGACCATGGTCGCAGTGTTGAGCTGCATGTCTTGGCAGATAAATTTATGCACGACAAACATACTGCGACCATGGTCGCAATCTTATCTAAATATTTCATAAATAAACTGCGACCATGGTCGCAGTATCATTATTTCATTGTTTTATTTTTAGCTTACCTTTATTCTGTTTTTTTTTCAGATTTTGAGTCGAATGGCCAACATCTCTAATGATGAAAAAATTATGGTTGGCCTTCCAGTTGAAGGGGAAGAGGATGAGGAAGAAGAAGCAGCAGAAGATGAAGATGAAGATGAAGGTGAAGAAAAAGAAGAAGAAGAAGGTGAAAGTGAAGGAGAAGGAGGCCATACATTGAATGAGGCTGACATCCCGGCGGAAAAGGAGCCAGATCAAGCTGAAACGAGTGAGCAAGAACCATTTTTGAAGGTTATTTGCCACCTACACCGGATGATCAAGCAGCAGAAAAAAACGATTGAGGTCTGCAAATCAGCTCTTGAGAGATTATGTTTCTCAGCTTGAAAAAAAATTGAAAATATGGAGACAGAGAAAAATCGAGGCTGAATTAAAATTAAAAAAAGAAGAGAAAAAAAAGAGAAGAAAAACCAAAGAAGGCAACAGGAGAATAAAAGAAGGAAAGAGGAGGAGAATGAAAGGAGGAAGAGGGAAGAGGAAGAGAAGAGAAGGAGAAGAAGAGGAAGAAGAGAAGGAAAAGGAGAACAGGAGGAGAGAAGTGGAGGAGAAGGAGGAGATAGAAGAAGGGAAGAGGAGGAGAATGAAAGGAGAATGA
Organism: Agave tequilana; assembly: GCA_038442645.1. Taxonomy (NCBI): domain Eukaryota; kingdom Viridiplantae; phylum Streptophyta; class Magnoliopsida; order Asparagales; family Asparagaceae; genus Agave; species Agave tequilana. Next base: position 3,131 of record JAVJIF010034426.1, read on the forward strand.
GGGAAGAAGAGGAGAAGAAGAAGAGGAGGAAAAGGAGGAGAAGGAGAAGAGGAGAGGAGAAGGAGGGGCAGGAGAGGAGGAGGAGGGAGGAGGAAGAGAATGAGAAGAAGAGGAGGAGGGCGCAGATGGAGAACAAAAGAATGAAGGAGCAGATGGAGAAGCAGGCTGAAGAGGAGAAGAAGAAAAAACTGGAAGAGGATAAAATCATGGGTTTTGAGTCTGTTTTAATTATTGCTGGGAAGATATTCCAAGTTTTTCTCTGGATCTAAGTCAAATGACTCAAGAAATCCAAAGAGATAGAGCTTCTGAAGAAGAAATTCAAGAAATACTCCGCCTCAGAAGCAACCCTCAAAGAAGCTGTTTTGGAAACCTCTAAAGGAACAATAGAAAGGGGAGTCAAAGAACGAAAGCGCGCTGAAAGAGATCGTGATGACTCCGACTTTGTTTATCCAAACAGAAGAAGAAAAAAAATGAAAATCCTCTTCCACAGCCTGCGGCTGCGAGTTCTACCGCTGGTTTCGGCGACAAAGAGATTCCTCCACATCGAAAGAATTGACCGAAACCACATCATACAGAATTCTGCAGCCCCATCAACAAGATCTTATAAAAAAATTCTTCGACAAGTCCTACTCTGAGTAAGTTAATTCATATCCAAAAAATTTCTGTTATACCTTTATATAAGAACAATTAAATTACTAACTTTGTTTTAAATATCTTGCAGTTCTACTGCGTATCAGGATACCAATAATTCAATCATCATTTCAAGGAATGACATTGAGGACCTGATGTTCAGTAAAGACTTAGATTCAAATGTAATTCATTTCTACATGCAGCATCTTGAGAAAAGAGAAGGATTAAAAAGTATATTCTTCCGAAGCGAAGCTTGGGTAAAAATCTACTTTCTCCTTTACGGTTTAATGTAATATCAACTCTGGAACAGATTACTAATATTCTCTATGTAGGCATAAATCATGTACTGCGACTAAGGTCGCAGTGAATAATTAAAATGTACTGCTACTAACACATGTACTGCGACCAAGGTCGCAGTTTATAATTAAAATGTATTGCTACTAACTCAGGTACTGCGACAAAATGTAACAGCTGCGACCTGCGACCAAGGTCGGATCTGCGACCAAGGTCGCAGTTTATAATTAAAATGTATTGCTACTAACTCAGGTACTGCGACAAAAAAGTAACAGATAAGAGCTGCGACCAAGGTCGGAGCTGCGACCAAGTCGGAGATGCGACCAAGGTCGCAGTTTATAATTAAAATGTACTGCTACTAACTCATATACTGCGACTAAATAATATAGTGCGACTAAGGTCGCAGTTTAGAAATTTTTATTATATTTTAAATTCATTTTGTATTCGATTTAAAATTTTTTTCTTCTTGTCCGCAGCACGGTGTTGTAAATAAAATTGAAGATCTGGAAGGTCATTTCATCAAGCAGAAGCTGTTGAACAACTGGACAGCTGACGTGCAGTACATGTTCTTCCCGATCAATCACAAACATAGTGCCGACGAGCAGGGATTTCACTGGACCTTACTGGTATTCGATTGCAGCACAGAAGAGTGGATTTTTTACAACTCTTTGGTCCCAGCTGACAAAAAAAGTAGTATAACAAACCTTTACAAAATGATGCAAGAATAATGGTGAGTTGAAGTTTAATATTTTTGATTACTGGAAACTTGCAATTAATTTGATTAATACTAATTTTTTTTCCTATTGACATTGCAGAAAGATAGATTAATAGAGATTTTTCAGATTCATTTTAAAAAAAAAATGAGAAAAAATAAAATAAAATACGCAAAATGCCCCCAACAAGCAAACAGGTATATAAATTTTTGACATCTAATTTCATTACATATTTTCTACTTTTTTTTTGGTACAAAATCTAATTTCATTTAATGATTGCTCTATGGAAATTTCAGTGTTGATTGCGCTATATATGTATGCAAGTACATGGAAAGCATAGCGTCTGGGTATCATCTATCAGCTGTTGATGCTGTTACGGTTGCTGGTGTACAGAAACTAAGAAGTGAGCTTGCATACATGATACTTGCAGATGTAGAGAAGAGTTGGGATGAAGAAACAGACATTGTACGACATATGACATTTGAAGACTGATAGTTGACAAATTATTGATATACCACAATTTTTTTATAAATGTAAAAATATTTCAAGTGCAATTCATTGCATATTTTTTTTTGTATTGATTTAATTTATACACATTTCTATACATTTATTTATTATAAGTTCCATTGATTATTTACAGTCTTCATTTGTTACAACTTGGTTTTTACTATTGCGTACTGATATTAGAAACAAACATGCCTTCAGTAATTGTGTTAATCAACAACAACACTGCGACATTGGTCGCTATGCGTGTTAATATAAAGGAAAAAAACTACCTAACGTACTGCGACTTTGGTCGCAGTTGATAGCCGCAGCCTTAGTAAAAAGCTGAAACGACTTTGGACGCAGTTGATGGCGGCAATGTTTTAATCAACAACAACACTGCGACATTGATCGCTATGCGTGTTAATATAAAGGAAAAAAACTACCTAACGTACTGCGACTTTGGTCGCAGTTGATAGCCGCAGCCTAGTAAAATACAATGCGACTTTGGTCGCAGTTGATGGCGGCAATGTTTTAATCAACAACAACACTGCGACATTGGTCGCTATGCGTGTTAATATAAAGGAAAAAAGTACCTATCGTACTGCGACTTTGGTCGCAGTACATGTAATGCGACCCTAGATTGAAGTTGCTGGCCATCTTTATCAATAACAACACTGCGACCTTGGTTGCGATTAACCATGTACAACGAGACAAAGTCTCTGACTACATTATAAACAAAAAAAATTAAACTATAAAGTAGCATTAAAACTTTAAAGTACAACTACAAACAAAAATAATACAGTAGAAATCAAAGCATGATAATAAATCTGATTATAATTACACGCCAGTGTCAGAAATCAACTTAATCTCTCTACACTGTGCGACCCTGGTCGCACTTCATAAAAAAAATGAAGTCTTTGTTCCTTCGAGATGGAAGCACCCAAAGCTACTTCTTCTGCCAAAAAATAAATAGTAAGAATTTTTAAGATTAATCGTTAGAAAAAAAAATTATTAACAGGTTTAATGTAATACCAATAACGGACAACCAGTCCTGTAATGGCCCAGCTCTTGGCAGTTACCACATCTTCGATGCTTAACTTCCTTCTGAGAAATAGAATCTTCAAAACCAGACTTAAGCCTGGATGCAGCTCTAGGCCTCCCCTTGGTTGGTACAGGACCAATTGGATCACGTATATTCAATTCTTCACCATCTCGCAATACGACAACGGATCCACTGGAACCAACCGCAGTTTTAGGCTGTGATGAACGATCATTTCCTGACATTGCTCTGTATTCTCTAGTTGTATCTTGGGCAAAACTTTCCAAAACTGCCTCCAACTTTGAAATATTTTCATCAGAATCAGCGACCATGTTCACAATTGCATTAAATTTTGAATGAACTGTCAACAATCTAGCCGTCCGTGGAGTGCCTTGACTGGGAAAAAGCCTCATGCCATTTTCAATTGCAATATTTTTGTAACGAGCATCCAACCTCCATCTCTGAAGTATATATTTCCGGTATATGTGTAACGTGATTGCGCCACAAAATACACAGAATATGTCCACATAGGATACCCTCTGTTTCAAATAACGAGCAACTGCAAGAAACATGAAGTTCCTCTCGTTTATCATAACTGACCTTTTCCCACCTGTCTTTTGGTTCTGAAAAATTACCAACCAAATATATTGATCCAGGTTTGTCATGTTCCACCTCTTCTGAAAACAGTGTAATTACAACTGCCCATTCATTTTGGAACAACTGAAAAATCTTCGGTGTATACAACTTCGAAACCTGTATCTCATATGGATTGGATGTACAATTGGGCACAGAATTCAAACCCCTAAAATCTTGAAGAGATTCAGATGCACGACGGGAAGCAACGGCTTTATCATATTGGTGAACAAATTCCCTAGTTTAGTGTTTGAGTTAACAAAACCATCAAAGAAGGAATTAATACTCTCGGACCTCTGACTGGTTGTCATTCCAGCACAGAAAACATCCTTCAGATATGCATTAACCCAGTGTCCACGAAGCCTGTACATCTTCATCAACCAACTGTCATCTTCTTCTTCTAACTGATATTTTTCACTCATCAGACGCCATCTTTCCTCACAAGTCCTTATATCGCGGGAGGTGTACCAAGCATGAAAATCGGAGACCATATCTTCTCCATACTTGTTTGCCATTGGGATTTGTTGCTCGGCAATATGTTTCCGCACATGCCAGAAACAGTAACGATGCCGAGAAGTTGGGAAAACAATCTTGATGGCGTCACCAATCTGCGCATCCTGATCAGTAATAATCAGCTTGGGTTCAACTCCATGCATGCACTTGAGCCATTTTTGGAATAACCAAACAAAAGTATCCCTCTGCTCATCAGCAAGCAAAGCACAGCCGAACAAAATTGACTGCCGGTGATGATTTACTCCAGTGAATGGAGCAAATGGCAAGCTCAAGTGATTAGTTCTGTATGTGGTGTCAAAAACGATCACATCACAGAAGGTAAGATACGAGGAAATAGCTCTTCCATCAGCCCAAAAAATGCTTCTCAGTGTGCCCGCGTTATCGACTTCACTTGAAAAGAAGAATTCTGGATCGGTCTCGGCTTTCTCTTGAAAATATTTAATAATAGCAATAAACTCATCACCGCAGTTATTTCTACACATTGACGAGTGAAATCGATAACTTGTTGAGGGCGCACTTCTTCAAAGCCTTCTCCCTGGCTCATTGCATTCACAACGCGGGAAATATTTGAAGGCCGCATTCCAACATCAACCAGATTGCTCATAATGCTTCTGCTAATTGTTGAACGATGAGACTGGTGAGAGTAATGGTGATGTACCTTATCAGGGCTAGACAATTCATGTGAATGAGTATCAACAATTTTGTGATAACCCAATATCGACTTGAGTCCGAAAATAAACGAAGACGGATATGCATCTCAGCAGGACAACCTACTCTAGTGTTAACTCGACGATGCACTGTAAGCCCATCTTGTCTTTTGTCACATATTTCTTCAGACCTTCCTTTTTGCAGCAAAATTTTCTGCAAATAATCTCATGTGGAGGCTTCCGTGACTTATCTGTACCTTTTCTTCTCACGCTAAAACCTCTATTCCTTGCAAAAGAATTGTAGAAATTGTATGCTTCCATATGCGACAAGAACTGTTTCCCTAAAAACTTATCTGAGCTTCCAGACATTTCTCCATGTGCATTCATATCCTACCAAAAAAAAATTACACAATTAAATGAATAAAATATAAGTTATATAAATGCGACCAAGGTCGCATAACAGATGAAAAATAATTTACTTCTTATCAATTACTGCGACCAAGGTCGCAGTTAACCGTATGAGAAGAAATCTATATTACTTCTTATTCAAGACTGCCACCAAAGTCGCAGTTATGAAATCTATAATACTCCTTATTAAAGACTGCGACCTAAGTCGCAGTTATCAGTATGTGAATAAATCTATATTATTCCTTATTAGATCGCAGTTATCCGCATGTGAAGAAATCTATATTACTCCTTACTAAAGACTATGACCTAAGTCGCAGTTATCCGTATGTGAAGAAATCTATATTACTCCTTATTAAGACTGCGACCTAAAACGCATACCCTAGAAAAAAAGAATTCACAGCCGGAGATTATTTTCAAATAAGATTGCGACCGAATATTAAAACGGTCGCAGTACCTCATAGTCTAAAGAGAAAAAAATCAATTTCAAAAATTGTTTTTAAAATATATATAAACAATAAAAACCTGTTGATCGGCATGCAGAGATGTCAACCCTTCAAGATTTTCAATATTCTGAGAGAAAGTAGATCCACATGTAATATCTTCCAAATTAAGATCGTCGGTATACTGCTCAGACGTCGACATTAAAGCTTTTTGAAAAAAAAATTGATCTAAAAAGATTTTATATTTTCAGAAAAAAAGTTTATCGCAGACTGAAAAGATGAAACTATATCTTTCAAAAAGAGGTCAGGAAAATAGGGTGAAAAGTAATTTATATAGAATACCCTATAAAGAGCGGCAAAAAAAGGGGGGAAAATAATAATAAACAATAATCAAGGGAACGCTCTAAGAGTTGCTTTTCATAAGGGGTATTTGGTAATTTAACAGTCGCCTAAAGCGTGCCGCAACTCAGTGACGTGACAATTTGAGCCACGTCAGCGCAGGCTGAGAGAGTTTTCTCAGCCTGCCGGCTGATATCCATTTTCTCATATATATATATATATATATATATATATATATATATATATATAATTGTATCCTTTCAAAAGGATTTGATCCCGATCCTTCCCACTCAAATTCAACCCTCCAACATTCGAATACAAGATCCACTCCGTTGATTGATCTATACTATTTCAAGTAATTATAAACAAAAATCAAGTGTTTTAAATACTTTTTGCCCATCCATCAAGTAGGGGAAAAACGGATGGCCTAAATAGTGAGTTGGTTAGTTTAACGGTGTAGAACATTTGAAATCTAACAAAATTAGTTTATAGGGGTTTTTAAATGTTTAGATCATAATAAAATGGCCGGATCGAGATTTGTATGTCTAAAGACATAGATCTAACCCACTACTACTTTCGGCCGTCCATTTTGCGTCGCTTGATGGATGGGCAAAAAGTATTTAAAACACTTGATTTTGGTTTATAGATACTTGAAATAGTATAGATCAACTTCAAGGGAGTGGATCTTGTATTCGAATGTTGGAGGGTTGATTTTGAGTGGGAAGGATCCGGGATCAAATCCTTTTGAAAGGATACAAGTCTATCTCTCTCTCTCTCTCTCTCTCTC